>CAUYLG010019774.1:0-19690 GCA_963573385.1 Cacajao melanocephalus
TATACTATATATACACTTTGGTTTTCCACTTACAATGGAAATGCCCAGACATAAACTCATATATATATATAGTATAGTATATATATATATACACACACACTCACGATATATATAGTATATATATACATTATATATATATAATGTATATATATATAGTATATACATTATATATATAATGTATATATATATAGTATAATGCCCAGAAATAACTCATATATATACATATCTAGTCAGTCATATATATATGACATATATATCATATATATGTATATATGTACATATTGACATATATATGAAATATGTACACATATATATGATATATATATGAATTTATTTCTGGGAATTTTATTTTGTTCCATTTGTCTTTCTGTCTTCTTTTATCTCAGTATCATACTGTTTTGATTATTGTAGTTTTGCAATATAATTTTAAATCAGAAAGTTTGATATCTTCTGTTTTGTTCTTGCTCAAGATTGCTTCAGCTATTTGGAGTCTTTGTGGGTTCATATGAATTTCAGAAGTTTTCTATTTCTATAAAAAATGCCATTCGTATAGACAGTTTGACAATATTAATGTTTCCAAACCATGAACATGAGATGTGTTTTCACTTATTTTCATTGTTTTCAGTTTTGTTCACCAATGTATCATAGTTTCAAGGGTAGACATCTTTTACCTCCTTGGTTAAATGCAATTCAATGTGTTTTATTCCCATTAATGCTATTGTTAACAAGATGGTTTTCTTAATTTATTTTATGGAAGTTTTGTTATTTGTGTAGGTAAATACAATCAGCTTTTGTGTGTTGATTTAGTATCCTGAAACTTTACTGAATGTATTTATTCATTCTAACAGGTGTTTCAGGACAGGGAGGGGGAATCTTTAGGGTTTTCTATAGATAAGATTATGTCATCTGCAAACAGATAATTTTACTTCTTTTTTTATATGGATGCCTTTTTTCTTGACTAATTGCTCTGTCTAAGGTTTCTAGTACCATGTTGAATAGAAGTTGCCAAAGTGGGCATTTATGTCTAGTTTCTGATCTTAAAGGAAAATCTTTGCTTTCATTTGGGTATGATGTTAGCTATAGGTTTGCTATATATAGCCTTTATTATACTAAGGTATGTTCTCTGTATACTTAATTTGTTGAGAATAAATTTTTATCATTAAAGATGGTAAATTTTACCAAATGCCTTTTCTGTATCTATTGACATGATCATATGATTTTAGTCCTTCATTCTGTTAATGCGATGTATCACCTTTATTAACTTATGTATGTTGAACCATTCTTGTATCCCAGGGATAAATCTCACTGCGTTATGGAGAATTATCTTTTTAATGTGCTGTTAAATATGGCTTGTATCCCAGGGATAAATCTCACTGGATGATAGAGAATTATCTTCTTAATGTGCTATTAAGTTTTTTGTTGAGGAGTTTTGCACCTATATAAATAACAGCTATTGGCTGTAATTTTTTTCTTACAGTATTTTTGTCTGGCTTTTGTAGCAGGGTAGTGCTGGCCTCATAAAATGAGTTTGGAAGTGTTATCTCCTCTTTCTTTTTTTTTAAGAATTTAAGAATAATTGGTATCAATTCTTATTTAAATGTTTAGTACAATTCATCAATGAAGTCATCAGGTACTGAGTTTTTCTTTATTGAGAGATTTTTATTTACTGATTTACTTCCTTGCTTGTTATTAGTCTGCATGTTTTCTGTTTCTTGATTCAATTTTGGTAGGCTATATATTTTTATTTATTTATTCTTTTAGGTTATCCACTTTTTCAGTTTTTAATTACTCATAGTCATCTCTGATGACCCTTTGTATTTTGCATTTTTTGTTGTAGTGTCTCCTCTTTTATTTCTGATTTAATTTGAGTCTTCTTTTTTTCTCTTAGTCTAGCTGAAGATTTTCGCTTTTGTTTACCTTCTAGATTTGCAAATATTACTTCCATTGATCTTTTTTATTGCTTTTCTAGTCTTTATTTCACTTATTTCTGCATTAATCTTTGGCATTTCTTTCCTTTTGCTAACTCTGAGTTTAGTTTGTTCTTGCCTTTCTAGTTTATTTAAGTAAAATGTTAGGTTGTTTGAGATCTTTGGGTTTTTTTTCTGTTTATGTAGGTAATTATTGCCAAAAATGACTCTTATAACTGCTTTTGCCATATTTCATAAGTTTTGATATACCATGTTTCTATTTTAATTTGTCTTAAGACATTTTTTATTTTCTTTATAATTTTTTGACCCACTGAATATTCAGGAGTATGTTGTTTAATTTCCATATATTTATAAATTTTTCAAATTTGCTCCTGTTATTTATTGCTAGTTTCATAGTATTGTAGCCAGAAAAGATACTTGATATGACTTAAATCTTAAACTTGTTAAGACTTGTCATGTGGAATGTTTTATGTATTCTTGAGAAAAATATGCAACCACTGCTGCATAGAATATTCTGTGTATGTTCATTAGTTTCATTTGATCTAAAGTGTAGTTTGTGTCCAGCTGGGCACAGTGGCTCACACCTGTAATCCCAGCATGTTGGGAGGCTGAGGCAGGCAGATCATCTGAGGTCAGTAGTTTCAGACCAACCTGGCCAACATGGTGAAACCCCATCTCTACTAAAAATATAAAACTTTCCAGGCATGTTGGTGTGTACCTGTAATCCCAGCTACTTGGGAGGCTGAGGTAGGAAATCACTTGAATCTGGGAGGCAGAGACTGCAGTGAGCAGAGATTGTGCCATTGCACTCTAGCCTGGGCAAAAGGAACAAAGCTATGTCTCAATAATAATAATTAATTAATTAATTAATTAGGTATAGTTTGTGTCCAATGTTTCCTTACTGATTTTCAGTCATGATGATATATGTATATCCATTGTTGAAAGTGAGTTGTTGAAGTCATATTATCATTTTATTGCTATTTCTTTCATTAGATCATTTAATAATTGCTTTATATATTTAGGTGCTCCAATGTTGGTACATATATACTTACAATTATTATATTCCCTTGGTTTATTGACTCCTTTATCATTATGCAATAACCTTCTTTATCTCTTATTACAGTTTTTGCTGAAAATCTTTCTTTGATAAAAATACAGCTACTTGTTTTCACCTTGGGTTTTCATTTGTATGGAATATTCTTTACTTCTGGTCTGTGTATGTTCTTGAAGCTGAAGTGACTTTCTTGTAGGTATCATACACATGGCACTTGTTTTTTTTTTTTTTCTTTCTTTCTTTTTTTTTAGATGGAGTCTCATGCTTGCACTCTTGTCGCCCAGTCTGGAGTGCAGTGGCACAATCTTGGCTCACTGCAACCTCTGCCTTGCTAGTGCAAGTGATTCTCCTGCTTCAGCCTCCCAAGTAGCTGGGATTACAGGCATATGCCACTACACCTGGCAAATTTTTGTATTTTTAGTAGAGACGGGGTTTCACCATGTTGACCAGGCTGGCCTTGAGCTCCTGACCTTAGGTGATCCGCCTGCCTCAGCCTCCCAAAGTGCTGGGGTTATAGGCATATGCCACCACGCCCAGCCTATTTTTGTCTTTTTTTCTTTTATCCATTTCCTCACTCTGTGTCTTTGGTTGGAGAATGTAATTGATCTACATTTAAAGAAATTATTGTTAGGTAGAGAATTGATACAACCATTTTGTTATTTGTTGCTGGCCATTTTGCAGATCCTTTGTTATTTTCTTCTTTTGTTGCTGACTTCCTTTGTGATTTGATAATTTTAGGTATGTATGCTTTGATTCCTTTCTTTTTATATTTCATATGTCTACTGCAGGTTTTTGCTTCATGGTTACCACAAGGTCTGCATAAAGCACCTTATAGTTATAACAGTCTATTTTAAGCTGATAACAACTTAATTTTTATCAACTACAAAAACTCTATACTTTTATCCCTCATGACCATTTTATGATTTTGAAGTCACAATTTGTATATTTTTATATTGTGTATATATAACAGATTAGATTCATAGTTTTTTTTTACATTTTGTCTTTTACCTCTATGCTAGAATTATAAGTGATTTATACACCACTATTATAGTAGGAATATTCTGAATTTGACTATAAACTTACCAGTGAGTTTAATGCTTTCATATAATTTTATGTTACTAATTAGTATCCTTTTACATCAACCTGAAGAATTCCCTTTGGTATTTCTTGTAAGTTAGCTATAGTGGTGATGAGCTCTCTCAGCTTTTGTTTATTTGGAAAAGTGTTTATTTTGCCTTCATTTCTGTAGGATAGTTTAACTGGATGAAGTACTCTTGGTTGACAGTTGTTTTCTCTTTCAGCATTTTAACTATATTATCCCACTCTCTTCTTGTCTACAAAGTCTCTGCTGAGAAATTACTGATATCCTTATGGGAGTTCCCTTGTATATGATCACCCTGTTTTCTTTTCCTACTTTCAAATTTCTTTGACTTTGATGTTTAGCAGTTTGATTATAATGTGTCTCAGTGAAGTCTTTTTTGGATTGAATCTATTTGAAAATACTTAAGCTCTATGTACATGAATGTCAATATAGCTCTCCAGATTTAGAAAGATTTCAGCTATTACTACTTTCAGTAAGCTTTCTGGATGTTTCTCTTTCTCTTCTCCTTGGTAAAATTCCATAATTCAAAACGTTACTTCTCTTGATGATGTTCCATAAATTCCGTAGGCTGTCTTCATTACTTTGTGTTTTCTGTTCCTTTTTATTCTCTGACTGGATATTTTCAAATGACCCATTTTTGAGTTCATATATTTTTTCTTTTGTTAATTAATTGTGCTGTTGATGCTCTCTAATGCATTTTTATTTAATTTCATGGTTTTCTTCAGCTCTTGAATTTCTAGTTAATTATTTTTTGATTATTGCTATTTTTTATTGAAATTCTCATATTGATCATGTTTTGTTATCTTTTGAATTGTCTATCTGTTCTCTTGTAGATTGTTGAGCTTCTTAATAAAATTATTTTGAACTCCTTGCCAGGCAATTTGTAGATCTCGTTTTCTCTGGGGTTGGTACTGTAACTGTTGTGTTCCTTTGTTGATACCATGGTTCTTGTTTTTTCATTTCTTGTATCTTTGTGTAGGTGTTTGAATATTTGAAGAAGCAGGCACCTTCTCCAGTGTTTATTCACTGGCTTTGGAAGCAAAATTCCTTCACCAGTTTTCCTAGCTAGGGATTCTGAGGCTCCTTAAGACCTTTTCTAGGTATGTGCTTATTCCACACATCTTATTTTCTCCTGGAGGGAATTCTAAAAATCATATGCCACTTTTCAATTACTTGAAGCCAAGCTGGGTGCTGATAGTCTTAACTATTTGTTCTATTTAGAGAAATTCTCAGAAATGCTCAAGTTTGTGTGCTTTCTCCCAATCCCTCATAGTTGAGTTGTCTGCTTGTGTGAGATACTTGTATTTGTTGTCTACAGCAGTACACTCAGGGAGCCAGCCTGGAAGAGAAAGGCTGAGGTGCATAGGGCACTTGAAGTACTTCTGGTCCAGTTGTGAGGAATTCATAGATGAGACATCTCAAGCAGCTTATGGGTGGGCTTTCTAATGGATTCCATAGATAGGAGGGTCTATGACCCATCATCCCTGCTTTCAGCCTTTTCCAACCACATAACTGTGCCAATCACCTAAGTATTCTGGGAAACATGTAAAAAAAAGTAGGTCTTCCTGGCCAATGTCCCACATGGCTAGGGGAGCTGAATGGGTTTCTCTTGGCACTGAGTTGTGCCATCTTGGGAAAGTGGTGATGTGAGTAAACTAAAACTGTTGTTTTTCCCTTTCGTGTATCTATTGTTAAATTTTTCCTTCAACACTGTGCTGGAATTTTTCTGCTAAAACCCCATACTCCCACAATGGTACTTTCATTCATGGGTAGTTGTCAAAATTGATGTTTCTTGGTGAGGATCATGGTAGAAATGTTCTATTCTGCCATATTTTCTCAAGTGTGTTCTTTTTTTCCCTTGGGTGACTAAGAAACAAGGGCTTTTGTTTCCTCATCTGCAAAACAGAAAATTTGGAATAGGTAATAAAATCCATAGAATACTTCACTAATTACTGAGTATCTTTACTTTCATTATCTTCTTTGATTCTCACAGTAACTTCTGAGGATAGTAAGACAGGTATTGGATTTTCATTGAATAGATGTAGGAAATGAAGCTTAAAGAAAATACACTTAAGGTCATATTGATTGGGAATTGGTGAAACCAGGACATGGATCCATGTCTTCTGACTCTTTATTCAGTGGTTATTTCAATACTACAATGAACTCCACCTTTGAGATATAAAACATAAATATTTGCAGATTTTATGCATTTATAGTTTTTACAAATATGCCATTTTTAACATAAAAGTTGATGAGTAAAATGTCAAATATAAGACTCCCAGGTAATCCTCTTGTCAAATTTTATTCACCCTTGTAAGAATTACAACATGATGCATGTCAATCTAGAAAAACTATAAAAAATATTACTCTGTATGATGGAAATAATAGAAAGTACTATTTTTATTACAAACATTGCAAGGGATATAGAAAAATAGAAAGGAAATTTATCAAATGGACATTAATACTTTGACCTCATTCTGTGATATATTCCATAATGATGTTGAAAGCTAAAATATCAATGCAGTTTTCTATTTTTATAATAGAGAAGTTAATTGCTTGGTTGAAATTCCTAATTCTACTCAGCTGTGAAAAGTTTTCCCCAGGAAACAAAAATGGTAATTGGTTGCTTGTTCAATGGCTAGTTCAAGCATATGAATTAATTCTTGCAATTGTTGAACTTTAAACCATAAACTCATATATTAATGAAATTCCCATTTCTTTACCTAAATCACTTTAAGTCTGACTCATAGTTCTTGCTATAGTAGGCCAGTAAAAGTTCTAATTGTGTAAGAGGGCTATTTGTTCTCCTCTTCATACCCAATCAAGAGCTCATAGTCCACATAAACCAATTACTGCTGCTTCCATATCACACTAAGAGGACTTGACATAAAATATTTTTTTAAGATTGACAATTAGACTAAATTTTAAAGTTCCTAGGTGAACCTGAAAGCCATAGGCTCTGAAGAAAATATCTCTCTTTTAATCCCTGCTGTGTCAAATAATTCCATCTTCCTTTACTCTAGCTCATTCTCTTCAATCATATGGCTCAGGCTTTCACAAAACATTGGGAAGTAGTTTTACTTCCAACAATTTCTGTTTTCTTCCCTTAGGAATTTCTGAGGCCAAAAAATACAAAAGTGCAAAAGGAGAGGGAAAGAAGATGAAAACAGGATAAATACAAATGTGATTTTCCATCACACAAGCAAGGAGAAGACAATTTAAAAAACTTACCAACTATACTTTTTATTTTGCTCACTTTTTCTTCACTCCATTGATAATAAAAGGATTTCTACCCTAGTGTTATAAACACACAGCATCTACCCTTGAACAGATAAGCCAAACTGCAGTTGATTAGTCACATATACTGACAGCCTGAGGGAAGAAAATATAGCATGTGAGGTAGGACCGTGACAGAAATTTCATTTGGGAAAAGGGTGAACAAACAGGGTCTTTGGAAGGCAAACTTTGTAGCAACTAGGTGGTGAGGTGAGCACTCATTCTCATGGGAGCATATTATTGTTTTGTTTGAATAATTCAAGGGATAGGCAGGTAGCTGAAGCCTACTACTGAGGGATAAGCAGGCACTTTGCCTAGTCCCTTTAATAAAGAGGGCATTTTGGCCCAAAGACCACATCTGTGGGAGCATAGAAAGGAGAACCATTAGATTATCATAGTTTTTTCCAGATGTCAAGGTATACATAATATTGAACCTTAATTTAAAGCCATATATCATATTTCTGTTAACAGAGAAAATCTGAGATTCTCTGCTATAATTTGCAATGTTGTTTTGCTACATAAATGGACACATAGGTAATTAAATTTCTAAAGGCATAAGAAAAACAATAATTTTACTTTATATTTTTTTTGAAAAAGCATTTTATAAAAATCTCTATGGGCTGAGATCCCGAGCCATTTTCCAGACAAAAAGTCTTATTGTTAAAAAGAATGCCTCATTCTAAAAGATGATGTAGCAGCTTAAGATCTTCCTAGGAACTCAAAATAGTAAACATGAATCACTTTTTCTGACTGTGAATGTGTATATTAAGCATATGAAAGACCTAACAGTAATTGATATAAATCAGTATTTATTATTTCATTTAAATTATCTTTGCCTATAAAAGATACCCAACAATTACCATAAATTTGTCAGTTGAGATGACTTTATTTATCTTTGAGTAGGGAATTAATGATTGTATAATTTGCAAGGAGAAAGATTACTAAGATTATGAGTATAACTAACAAATTTCATAAGAGATTCAGGGCCTTAAATAGAAGGCAAGGCTAAAGTATGTCCTTTTTTGAAAAATTAAACAGATAATTAAAATGTAAACAGACATTGTTTTTATGTTATCAGAAAACTAAAAGCAGGTTCATGAAGATAACCAACATAAAAAGTATGATTTTTCTGATATTATAATTTTCCTATTTGCTAGAAAACTATTCTGAATTTCCTAGTTCGAGTGTGAGGTAGATAAAGTTTAAATTAAATTGGCTAAGGCAGAAAAAGGCTTTACTGGCTTATTTAATTGGGAAATTCCTGTGTCGGTATTGGCTTTCAGTTTAACTGTATATTTAGGTTCAAATCTGTCATGGCACAGTTTCTCCTCATTTCTCACCTAATTATTAACTCTGTATGTTTCCTTTATTCCTACCTTATGATTATGTTTTCCAAATTGATAAAAATTATGAACTCACAGATCAAAAACTGTTACAAAGCACCAAGCAGAAAATTTTACATGCACATGTGCATGCACACACACACATACACACACACACAAAGCATATGATAATCAAATTACTTAAAACCAAAAGTGATAAAGAGAATACCTTAAAATTACCAGAGGAAAGAATGTCACATTACATACAGAAGAACAAAAATAAGAATAACAGCTGACTTCTTGTGAAATTTTATGTAATATAAAAGACAAGGGAATATCACCTTTAAAGTACTGAAAGTAAAAATGAAAAAAAAAAACTACTTAGATTTCCATTAACAGAAAAAACATTTTTCAAAAATGTTACAAAATAAAAACTTTTTGAAAAGCTTATTTGTGGCCAAGAGAGCTGAAGTATAAAAAAAATACCAAAGGGAATTATTCAGGAAAAGGAAAATGGTAATAGAGGTAAATGTGGATCAATAGAAAGGAATAAAAACATTCTTCACAGTGGAACTGAAAAGAAAATACATTTTTTTCTACTTAGTCTCTTAAAATAATAATTGACTTTTAAAAAAAATAATAATGCACTGTGAAGTTCATGGCATCTACAGAAATAAAATATATGACAATGATTTCCCAAAGGACAGGGAAACAAAGTCTATTTTTGCAAGTTTCTTACACCTTAAATGAAACAGAAGACTACCATGAGTTAAATATCAATATTGTAAAACCCAGACTCACCTCTAAAATAAAAAAAAAAGACTTATAGCTATAAGCAAATATTGGAAGTAAAATTGGATCATAAAAAAATTCTATCTAAATGACAACAAAATGAGAGGGGAAAAAAAGGAAAAATTATGTCAAATACTTAATGAATAGTAATAGGGCAGATTTAAACCAAATTTATCAATAATTGTGTTAAAAGTAAATGGTCAAATCAAATGGTTAAGTCAAATGATCCATTCTGTCACAGGATTAAAAAAATAACAACACTAAACTCTAGGTTGTCTACGAGAAACCTGTTTCAAATATAGAGATGTAGTAGGTTAAAATTAAGAGGCTATAAAAGATACACCATAAAAACACTAAGAAAATGAAAGCTAGAGTGGTTTATTAGAATCAAACAAAATAGCCCTCAAAACAGGAAATGTTACTAGGGATACAGAGGGACATTTCATAAATTCATATTTCTAAAGAGGTCAATGAATTTTTAAAAACCTAAATGTACTCCAATAACCAGAAGTCCAAAATACATGAAGCAAAATGTGATAGAACTAAAACACAGACACACACACACACACACACACACACACAATTATAACTAGAGATGTCATTATTGGTTTCCTCAGTAATCTATAGAAGAAGTAGACTTAGAATCAGTAAGTATATGAAAGACATAAACAATAAACACTATCAATTGACCTGGCATAATTGATGTTTGCAGAATGCTCTAACTGAGAACAGCAAAATATACATTCTTTCCAACTGAACATGGAACATTTACCAAGAAAGACTATATTGTGGGTAATAAAAAAGAAGCTAAATAAATTAAAAAATTCAAATCAGTAAAATATGCTCTATAGTAACAATGAAATTAACCAGAATTAAATGATTAAAGATATTGAAAGTATTCTCAGTATTTAAAGTTAAACCACACAATTTTAAATAACATACAAATCAAGAAAGTTTACTAGAAAAACTAGAAAATATGTCAAGCTGAATGAAAGTAAAACACATCAAAATATGTGTGGTACAGCTAAAGTAACATTTGAAAGCAAATTTATAGCATTAAATGCTTATTTAAGAAAAAAAAATTCAAATCAATATCCCTAGTTTTTTGCATAAGAAACTTAAAACAGTGAGTAAATCAAAACCAAAGTAAGTTGAAGAAAGAAAAATTTTAAAAATGATCAGAATAAAAATCCGTGGGACAGAAAATATAAAATCAGTAAAATAAAACTGTTACTTTAATACAAAAGGTAGAAATGATGCAAAGTAATATCAAAAATGAAAGAGAGGCCATCACTATGGATTCTTCTAACATTAAAAGAATAATAAGGACTATTAGGAACAACCATATTCCCCCAAAATTTAAATATATATAAAATTTGTATACTGAAACCTTTAAATCATTGATAAAAGAAATTAGTGACTATCCATCAAATAGAAATGTAAATCATCGTTATGGATTGAATTGCATCCCCCTAGGATTCATACATTGAAATCCTAACCACCAGCTACATTGTATTTGAAGACAAGGACTTTAAGGTGGTATATAAGATTAAATGAGGTTATAAGGATGGGACTCATGCAATAGAACTGGTGTTGTCTAGGAAAAGGAAGAGACACCAGAGAACTCCCTCATTTCCCATGTTTGCATGGAAAGGCCATGTGAGGGCATAGCAAGAAGGTGACCATCTTCAAGCCAAGAAAAGATTTCTCACCAGAAGCCCACTCTGATGGCACTGATCTTGGACATTTAGACTCCAGAACTAAGAGAATATAAACTGTTAAGCAACTTAGTCCTTGATATTGTGATGCCAGCCTGAGAAGACTAGTACAGATTTTGGTATCAGGAAGTAGGATGCTGTTGTAACAAATACTTACAAATGTGGAAGTGGTATCGGAAGTGAGTGATGAGTAGAGGCTGGAAGGATTTTGAGGTGCATGCTAGAAAAAACGTAGATTGTCTTGAAGGGGGTCTTGGAAGGTATGTGACCATTAAAGGTGATTCTGGTGAGAGCTCAGAAAGAAAACAGGACAGCTATAGAGAAAAACATATATCAGCATAAACAGAATGTTGTCAGAAGTATGAACACTAAAGTATATCTGGTGAGGCTCCAGACAGAAATGAAGAGGATGTCATTGAAAATTGGCGGAAAGGATGGTGAAGACCTTGGCTGAATTGTGTTCTAATATTTTGTGGAAGGAAGAATTTATTTGTGACAAACTTGGATATTTAGTTGAGGATATTTCTAGGCAAAGTGTTGAAGGAAAAGCCTGAGTTCCCCTAGTAAAATTTGTGAGGAGATGAATTAAAGAAGGAATTGTTAAGTAAAAAGGAACCAGATTTGAAGACTTGGAAAATTCTCAGCATATCTATATTGAAAAAAAAATGGAGAAAGTATGAGAGAACATCAGGGGATCAAGAGTTGTGTCTGGATAATTAAATGCATGGTAATTTCTTCATGGAATGACTATCCAGGCACAACCCTAAATATCCAAGTTTGTCACAGATAAATTCCTCCTTCCACAAAACATTAGAATACAATTCAGCCAAGGTCTATCTCAAAGATATTATTGAGAATTGGGAGAAATGGTGGCTTTTGCTGAGGTAGGTAATATCTTTTTAGCAAAAGCCAGGACTGAACAATAGAGTTACCTGGCTGTGAACATGCCTTATCTTTCAAAACGTAAGAAAGATAGTGACTCTAAGGACAATTCAGACATTGGTAGGGCTGCCACTGCCACCACAGGTTTATGACACACAGTCTTAGTGGTCAAATCTGCCAACCCATCAGTTTCAGAAACCTGATCGCTTTCTTGGTTTCAGAGGGTGCGGCCAATTCTTCAGTAAGTCCAGTTACACCAGCCTGTATCCTTAGGAGCAATGTTTCTGCCTGTGATCAGGAAGGCGGGACCACTGTGCAGTGACAAGAAGGTGGGATTACTGCCCCAGTGGATCCAGAAGGTGGAACCATTGTCCCAGTGGGACCAGATGACATAACATCCAGCCAAATAAAATTTTTTTGAGCCTTAGATCCAATAAAAGTTGCCTTGATAGGTTTTAAAGTTATTTAAAACCTGCTGCCCATTCTTCTTTCCCACTAGCCCCTTTTTGGAATGGGAATATCCATCCAATGCCAGTCCTACCATTATTATTTGGAAGCACAAAACCTTGGTTTTACCAGCTCACAGCTGGAGAGGAATTTTACCTCAGGATAAATTTACTCTGGGTCTCTCTATAACTAATTTACTTGTAGGGCTGTTGAGATGGGGTGAATGTATTTTGCATATGAGAAGGATATGGTTTTGGGAGGCCAGAGAATGTTATGGACTGAATTGTGCCTCTTCTCAATTCGTATGTTGAAGCCGTAACCCCCGATGTGTCTGTACTTTGAGATAGAGTATTTAAGGAGGTAATTAGGTTAAATGAGGTCATAAGGTTGGGGGTTCAATTCAATAGGAATAGTATCTTTATAAAAAAGAAAGTGAGACGCAAGAGAGTTCTCTGTTTTGCCATGTGCACATAGATAAAAAGCCATGTAAGGACACAGTGAGAAGCAGCTATCTGCAAGCTATCTGAAGGTCAAGAGAGACCTTACGAAAATCCAGTTCTACTAATACCTTGATCTTGGCCTTTAGCCTCCAAAAATGTGAGAAAAGAAATCTCTGTTATTTAAACCACCTAGTCTCTTCCAGCAGCCCAGGATGACTAATACAATCGTATTTATGAATAAAATGATTCAATTGTGTTACGATGTCAATTTTCTGCAAACTGATCTAAAGATTCAATACTATCCCAATCAACATCTCAATAGGACTTTTGTATTTGTAGAAACTGATAAGCTTCTGGAATACCAAATGATTTAGAAAAGAAAAAGCTGATGCAATCATGGTAAATGATTATATGATTTCAAGACAGTCAGAACTGCTATCAAGACAAGTGTAATATTGAGGTCATAATCCATTTAACCTGCTGTAACAAAATACCTTATACTTGAGGTAATTTATAAACATCAGAAATCTATTGCTCACAGTTCTAGGGGCTAGGAAGTCCCAGATCAAGGTACAAGTAGATTAGATGTCTGGTAAAGGCTCAGTCCTCATAGATGGTACCTTCTAGCTGTGTCCTCAACATAGTGGAAGGGGCAAAAATCTCACTCAGGTCTCTTTTATAAGGGCACTAATACCATTTATGAGGGCTCCATCTCATGACCTAGTTACCTTCCAACCCCCCACCTCTTAATATCTTAAGGGGGACAAGATTTTAAAATAAGAATTTTGAGGGAACACAAACAGTTAGAAGATAGAAATTGGCATAGTAATAATCATATATAGATAAATAGACCAGAAAAGAGAGTCCACAAATAGATGAACACATATATGGACAATTATTTTCAACAAAATGCCGAGTAATTTTGTGGAGAAAGGATAGTCTTTTTAACAAATGATGCTGAGTCATTTGACTATGTACAAAACAAACAACAAAAAGCCAACAACCAAGCAAAAAAATACTCAAACCTAACATTGCATATAGAAAATGTAACTAATAATTGGTTATAGACCTAATATGTAAGCTGAACCTGTGTAACTTAGAGAAGAAAAACTGAAGAATATCCTTGTGACCTTGGAGTTGGCAAAGATTTCTAAGAGTACACAAAAACCAATCATATAATGAAAAAATTAATAAATTAGACTTCATCAAAGTGAAAAAAAAACTTTTGCCCTTTGAAATACATTCCAAGAAATAAAAAATAAAGAAAAAAAGCTGAGAGAAGATATTGGTAAAATGTGTATCTCATAAGTACTTGCATGTATCTAGAATTTGTATAAAATACTTACAAGGCATCTCTAAGACAAACAGCCCAAAGATGAACAAAAGACTTGAACCAATATTTCACATAAAGATCACAAATAACAAATAAGCCCATGAAAATATAATGGCCATTATTAATTATTGGTACCAATGAGGTAATACTACATGCACACAACAATGTCTAACACTAAAATGAGTGACAATATGAAGTGTTAGCTTTGATATGGAGCAAACGGACTGCTCATATATCACTTATGCAAATTCAAAACAGGAATTTGGAAAGCAGTTGGCAATTTCTTAAAAAGTTAAACTTCCAGTTCCCATAAAGCCCCGTAATTTAATTTCTGGATATTTACCCAAGAGAAATAAGAGCATCTCTACAAACAAAGATTTGTACTTGTATATTCATAGTAGCTTCACTTATAATGGCCACAAACTGGAAAACAATGTTCATCAAATCGTAGTATATCCATACAATGGAATACTATCCAGCATCAAAAAGAAAGCATGTAGTACTTGATTTTATGTTCCTTCATTAATTTGCTTAGGCGTATGGCCTCCAGCTGCATCCACGTTGCTGCAAATAACACTATTTTATTCTTTCTTATGACTGCATAATATTCCATGATGTAATTGTTCCATATTTTACTGATCTAATCCACCACTGATGGGCACCTAAGTTGATTCCATGTCTTTGCTATTGTGAATAACCCTGTGATTAACATATGCATGCGTGTGTCTTTTCGGTAGAACAATTTATTTTCTGTTGTGTATACCCAGTAATGGGATTACTAGGTCAAATGCTAGTTCTAAGTTCTTTGAGAAATCTCCAACTTGCTTTCCACAGTGGCTGAACTAATTTACATTCCCAGCAAGAGTGTGTAAGCATTCCCTTTTCTCTGCAGTCTCATCAACATCTGTTATTATTTTACTTTTCAGTTAGAGTCATTCTGACTGGTGTGAAACAGAATTTCACTACAGTTTTGATTTAGATTTCTCTGATAATTGGTGATGGATATTTATTCATGTCTTTGTTGGCCACCTGTATGTCTTCTTTTTAGAAATATCTGTACATGTCCTCTGCCCACTTTTTAATGGAGTTCTTCATTTTTTGCTTATTGATTTAAGCTTATCATAAATTCTGAATATTAGACCTTTGTTGCATGTGTAGATTTTCAATATTTTGTTCCCCATTCTTTGCATCATCTGTTTATTCTGTTGATAGTTTCTCTTGCTGTGCAGAGCTCTTTAGTTTAATTGGAGCCCACTTGTCAATTTCTGTTGTTGCTGAATTGCTTTGGAGGACTCAGCCAAAAATTATTTCCCAAAGCCAGTGTCCAGAATCGTGCTTACTAGGTTTTCTTCTAGGATTTTTATAGTTTGAGGTCTTACATTTAAGTATTTAACTCATGTTGAGTTATTTTATGTGATGGAAAAAGGCTGAGGTTCAGTTTCTTTTCCTTTTGTTTGCATATGGATAGCTAGGTATTCCCACCATCATTTATTGAATAGGAAGTCTTTTCCCCATTGCTTGTTTTTGTTGGCTTTGTTGAAGATAAGATAGGTAGGTGTCTGGCTTTATTTCTGGATTCTCTTCTCTATTTCATTGATCTATATATGTCTTTTTTTGCACCAGTACCAATGCAGTACAGGTAAACCCCCAAATTGGGGCTTAGCCCATGAGGGTTCTTGGCTTCAACCACGAAAGAATTCAAAGGTGAACTGGTACTGTTAGACAGCAATCTTTTATTGAAAAGTACTGTGACTTGTCGAACAGGGCTAACACATAGGCTATGTGCCCAGAGTCACCAACATATGGGCTCTTAGCAATTGTATTTTCACTCAAGTAAACCCACTTTCAATTACATGCAAACTAAGAAGCATGCCAATGCAAATTGAGGAGTGAATATTTATAACTTTCTAAGAAATAGGCCATAACTTCTGGGTTGTTGCCACAGAAAGGGTCCCAGGTCATTGCCATGGCATTTGTAAATGTCACAGCATTAGTGGGAGTGTCTTATGCTAACAAGCACCAAGGCAGCTATGAATGGCCTTCATTGACATCTGCTCATTTGTGCTGGTTTCTTCATTTTATCCTGTCTTTATTATATCCTGTTTTGCTCAGCAGTGTTGTGACCAGGAAACAAGTCCTGCCAGTCTCCTACCTCATATCATGCTGTTCTGGTTATTGTAGCCGTATAGTATAGTTTGAAGTTGGGTGTGTGATGCCTTTGGCTTTGTTCTTTTTGCCTAGGATTGCTTTGGCTATTCACTGCCTTTTTTTGGAATGATATCAATTTTAAAATAGTTTTTTTCTAATTAGGTGAAAAATTATGTTGGCAGTTTGATAGTAATTGCATCAAGTCTGTAAATTACTTTGGGCAGTGTGACCATTTTAATACTATTGTTCTTGTAATCCATGAGCATGGGATGCTTTTACATTTATTTGTGTTATCTCTGATTTATTTCAGCAGTGTTGTCTAGTTCTCCTTGTAGATATCCTTCACCTACTTGGTTAACTGTATTCCTAGGTATTTCAACTTTTTGGCTATTGTAAGTGGGATTGTATTCTTGATTTAACTCTCAGCTTGAATGTTACTGGTGTACAGAAATACTACTGACTTTTGTATGTTTATTTTGTATCCTAAAACTGCACTAAAGTTGTTTATCGGTTCTAGGAGCCTTTCAGCTGAGTATTTGGGGTTTCCTAGGTATAGAATCATATTATCAATGTAGAGTGATATGGGTTTTGCTTTTAATTATGTCTATGTAGTGAATCACATTTATTGATCTGCTTTTTTTCCAGAAACAAAGCCTACTTTATAATGGTTTCTTAACTTTTTGATGATACTGCTAGATTTGGTTTGCTGATTTTTTTTTTTTTTTTGAGGATTTTTGCATCCATGTTTATCAGGTGTACTGGCCTGAGATATTCTTTTTGTTGTTGTTGTCTCTCTGCCAGATTTTGGTATCTGACTGATGTTGGCTTCAGAGAATGAGTTTGAGTGGTGCCCTTTCTCCTAGATTTTATGGAGTAGATTCTGTTGGTAACAGTTCTTTGTATGTCTGGTAGAATTTGGCTGTAGATCCATGTTGTCCAAGGCTTTTTGTGATGGATAGGTTTTTATTACTTATTCAATTTCAGGACTTACTGGTTTGTGTTTTGGTTACCATGTCCTTCCTGATTCTATCTTGGGAGGTTGTGTGTTTCCAGGATTTATCCTATTTCCCGTAGACTTTTTAATTTGTGTGCATAGAGTTGTTTGTACTAATCTCTGAGGATCTTTTGCATTTATGTGTGTTTGGTTGTAGTGTCATTTTTGTCATTTCTGATTGTACTTATTTAGATTTCTCCTTTTTGTTTCTTTGTTAATTTAGCTAGCCAACTGTCAATGTTGTTAATACTTTCAAATAAGCGGTTCTTGGTTTCATTGATCCTTTGTATGGATCTTTGCATGAAATTTATTTCAATTCTTCTCCAATTGTAGTTGTGTACTCAATAATTTGGTCTCTGTCAGTGAGAGCAGTGCTTCCTGGCTGTGTCTGGTTGGGCATCTTGTCCCCTTTCCCTTCTTTCCATTTTTTTGTACCAACCTTCTTTAAGTCAAGTACAGGCATTCATTTACTTTAAGGATGATAAATGTTGTTATTATAGGAATTCACAGACAAAGAGCTAACATTCATATTTGACTTTTAAACCACACATTTTACATTTAAAGCAAAACAAGAGGTTGGAAACCTTGGTATTACTGAAAACAAAAAACAAAAGCAAAGAAGATTTTCTAGATGTCACATACTGTAATTAACTTTTCAGGGTGCAGGCTTGATTGACTTGAAACCATAGGTAGAAAGAACTCAGGATACAGTGTAAAGGAAGATATACAGGACTCTATGGGAAGGAAATGGAAAAGATGAGGTGCAGTGGAAAGCAAGAATGACCCTGAGAGATTCAGGAAAAGTATGAAAAGTTAGAGGAAGAAGACAAATGCTAACATTCTTACTTTTTCCTTTTTGAAACCCGTTGGGGTGTAGGACACATAGTAAAAACTTCTCAGTAGCAATAGGGCACTTGAGAACACTTGGCTCTCCTTGTGACATAGTAGTCCTTTATTTTGCTTGATGTCTTGTAAAACATAGTGCACTAACATAGTATAGCAGCAGAAGAGGGAAATGTTTAGCTAGTGTGGTGGTTTGAATGTGGACTTTAAAATTCATATGTTGGAAACTTAGTCCCCAGTGCAAAAGTGTTGAGAGGCGAGATCTTTAGGAAGTAATTGTGAGGACTCTGTCTGATTAATGTCATCTTCACAGGAGTGGGTTTATTATTAAGAGTGAGTTATAGGAGAGAGATCCAAAATGGCTGATTAACAACAGCTCAGGATTGTAGCTCCCAGTGAAAGTGCAGAGAGCGAGTGGATGCCACACTTTCAGACAAATTTTTGTTGCCCACAGACCAGGAGATTCCCAGTGGAGGAGCCACACGGGTCACCAAAGTGACTTTTTTGGCCGGCGCAGCTGTTTTGGCGGTGCTCCGGCACGGCGCTTCTCGGTGCGGAGTATACGGGATGACGGGGTGCCCTTTGAGTCAGGCTCAGCTGGTCCCATCCCCACAAGGAGAACAGCAATTGGAAACTCTGAGGACTGAGAGTTTCACAGCAAGCACAGCCGAACCGGGAAGGTCCAGCTCTGTGGGAAAGGGGCATCTGCCAAAGGAAAACTAAGAAACAGAAAAAACTTCATCACCGGGCAGAGAGAGATCCAAGATGGCCGATTTACAACAGCTCAGGATTGTAGCTCCCAGTGAAAGTACAGAGAGCATGTGGACACCGCAATTTCAGATAAATTTCTGTTGCCCACGAACTGGGAGCTACCCAACGAAGGAGCCACTCAGGTCACCAGTGCGACTCTTTTGGCCGGTGCATGCAGCTGTTTTGCCGGCGCCCCAGCATGGCGCGGCGCTTCTCAGTGCGGAGTATATGCAACTGGGTGCCCTTGAGTCGGGCTCAGCTGGTCCCATCCCCACAAGAACAGCAATTGGAAGCGCTGAGGACTGAGAGTTTCACAGTAAGCACAGCTGAACCCGAGAAAGCCTAGCTCTGCAGGGAAAGGGCATCCGCCAAAGGAAAATTAAGAAACAGAAAAAATTTCATCACCAACAAGCCGGATGTCCACTCAGACCCAATCTGAGAGTCGGCAATTATAAAGACGACAGGTGGATAAATCCACAAAAATGGGAAGAAACCAGTGCAAAAACGCTAAGAACACCTGAAATCAGAATGCCTCTCCTCCTACAGGGGATCGCAGCTCCTCATCAGCAAGAGAACAAGGCCTGATGGAGAATGAGTGTGATGAACTGACAGAATCAGGCTTCAGAAGGTGGATAATAAGAAACTTCTGTGAGCTAAAAGA
>CAUYLG010019775.1:0-22224 GCA_963573385.1 Cacajao melanocephalus
TAAAATATATATAATATATAATATATATATTATATATATAATATATATATATTATATATATTTAATATATAATATATTATATATATATAATAACTGAAAACTTTCAAAAATTAATGGCAGAAGCCAAGGGGAAGGTCTAGGAGGTTCAAAGAACACTAAGCAGTATAAAAATATATATATATAAAATTATACCTAGGCATATTATATTTAAACTGAAGAAAGCCAAAGATAAAGGGAAGATCTTTAAAAAAACTGACATAGGGAGAAATCTTACCTGCAGTGTAAGTAAATGATATGGACATATCACCAGAAATTATACAAGCAAGAATAGAGTTAAGTGAAATATTTAATGTGTTAAAATCAAAACAAAACTAAACATCAACACATAATTTTATACCCAGTGAAATTATCCTTCAAAGGCACAGTCATATTTCAAAAAGCAATACAAATGAAGGCCCTGATTATTACCTATGAAGAAAAACTAAACCCTAAATCATACCACTGCATACACTTTAAAATGGGTAAAACTGAAAATATGAAAATACTGATAGTACCAGCTCTTGGTATTATATAGTAACCTGAAACTTCATAAACTTCTCATAGGTAGATAAATAACTGCAATCACTTTGGAAATCAGTTTAACACTATATACTAAATCTGACCATATACATATCTCTGAGTAAGAAATTCCCCTCTCCAGAAAATGACTACACAAGTGGATTAAATATGAATAAGAGAGTTTATAACATCCATATGTACCTATATGGCTCAAAACTGAGAACAATTGAAATGTCTATTGATATTACAGCAACTAAAATCAACACTATTTTGCTATGTTGGTAACTTACGTGAATCCCACAACATAATGTTCTGTGAAGAAATGAAAAAAATATATAAATACTCTATTATTCTATTTAAATAAGTTCAAAAATAGATATTTTAAATATACACTTAGATGTTTCTAAATTCAGTCAGTCACTTTTACCCTCTTCTGTATTAAAAGATTCATAATAATTTTTCTGTCAAAAATTTATTTTAAAATTTGTTTGATTTTTATACTTAAAACATCATTGCCATTCACCAAATACCAACTTTTTTCTCTACTTTAGAAGATAATATAAAGACATACTGTTTCATTTTAGCACATAAAAATACTAATATTATAACAATTGAATAACAACATTATAATAGTTTATTAATTGTATAAATAACACATTTAAAATAATTTTAAATGATTCTAAATAATTTTTAATTCATTTCTAAAACTAATTCCTTATTATAAAAAACAATTGTGTTATCATTCAATAATAATGTATTATG
Organism: Cacajao melanocephalus; assembly: GCA_963573385.1. Taxonomy (NCBI): domain Eukaryota; kingdom Metazoa; phylum Chordata; class Mammalia; order Primates; family Pitheciidae; genus Cacajao; species Cacajao melanocephalus. The sequence goes on from CAUYLG010019775.1 coordinate 1,321, forward strand.
TAGCTAAGAAATACACAAATAGGCCAGGCACAGTGGCTCACCCCTGTAATCCTAGCACTTTGCTGCTGAATCTGACCCCTAGACTCTGGCCAAGCTATGGATTAAAGGAGTTCACAGACACAGGTGTTTTTCCTATGAGAGCATGGCTAGCAGACCTGAGGGCTTACAAACCACAAAGACAGAATCTAGGGTGGAGCCCCGATAAGCTGGAGAAGCTGGTATTAATTTTATAACAGATTTAATGATAAAAGTCCTGAGCAAACACAATTTGTGGTTAATTAACATTGCCGATCCCCCAAGTAGAGATCAGTCCTGTGTGTGAATGATCAAAAGTTGGTTTTAGGACAACATGAGTAAACAAGCTATTTAGATAAACTCCTCTATATTCCCTTGTTATCTGCTCTTTGCTATTAGCTCAAGGTAAGAGGATTAGCCATAACTTTTTTCCAAAGCTTTCGCAAAACCTTTCGGCATTCCAAGAAGTTTTGCATCTTTCCTATAATTTTTCCCACCATACTGATCTATCTGCTACATATCCCCCTTTTCTGTTTTTTGCATCAGGTTTTGGTGATTGAAGAGTATAGATGTGCGCAGCAACAGGTTTGTTGGACACTGCAGTTACAACTCGTGTCCTGGCTTTGCATCCTAGAATTAGTAAATAACATGAGACAACCATAAGTATAATCAGTAACATTCTTTCCCAATCAAGGAATGACATGTAATGTTATGTGGAACCTCAGTCCAATGTGTGCCACCACTGAGGGACCCCACTGGGGGTATGTTAATCCTTTCTAGTCAAGTAGTTGCATCATTAGAGGCTGGGAAGAGAGTGTCTGCCTAAGTAACAGGCGGAAAAAAGGGAGATCCAGCAAGTGGGCTTAATAGAGTGTAGCAGGTACAGGTAGCAGGCAAAGTGAGAGAATAAAACAGATATAAATTATCTGGAGTGAATGGTGTTTGTGAGGAGCAGGATTCACTCAGTCTCTTGAGTTGTTTTCTTCAGCATCCCACAGGTAATGTCTGGGACCTGTGTCATCTGAGGAAGCCACATCGTCCAGGCCTGCTGGTCCTGCAGGGTCATTTCCTTTATTTCTGGTACTGGGTTGGGTCCTAGCCATGCCATGGTATGGTTTGATGCATCATGCTGGAATCCAAAGAGGGTCTGAGAGGGTGTGAACATAATTATATCCTCTTCCCCATGTTAGCAAATCATTTGAACCACACCATACATTACTATTTACATCCTTCCATAAAACTGAGGGTTTTATGTCTTGAGAGGTTTTAGCACTACAGGAGTAAACAAACTAGTGTGTTAGCAGGAAGAGCATATAGAATATAGCCTGCATAATCAGAGTGCTATTTGAAGATCTATAGATAGACGCAATACTGCTTCAAATTGCTTTTTACTCAAAGGAGTTCTTATGACATCAGGGTCATAACCTAGCAACAGATTGCATAGTCTGCAGCCTGTATAGATGACTTTATTAACTAGCTGGATATAGGGAGATTATGTTTTAGTCTCAATACGTAAGCAAAATACCCATTCTAGGAAGTGCAGCCCTGAGGCCATCTGTCCTGTTAACCCTGTGGGGGAATGTTTAGTAGGAAAAATAAACAATTGGACTGAATATTTTGGGTCTGTGGGATCTAGTTGCCTCTGAGAAATAGCTTGCTCTATTTCCTTAATTTCCTTTTTTGCTGCAGGGGTTAAATACCTGGGAGAATCCAGGGCAGCATTGTCTTTAAAGATAGCAAACAGGTTTTGCAACCTATCAGTAGTTATGCCGAAGGTGGGGCAAAGGCAGTTAATATCACCCAGTAATTTTTGATAATTGTTTAAGGTATATAAGTTGCTAGTATTTAATTTAACCTTTTGAGGTCTTACTGACCAGGAAGTTAGAATGTATCCAAGATATTTTCAAGGGGAGGACATTGGTACACTCTCAGGTGCTATGATTAAACTTCTTAACTGTGTATCCTTTACAATAGAGGCATATAAACTTAAAAGTACTGGCTCTGTTGTGATGTCAGTAATATATTATCCATAAAATGAATAATCTTACAATTAGGAAGTTCTTTTCTACTGGGGAGAAAAGCCTGATTTACATGATACTGACACGTGGTAGGACCGTTCAGCATTCCTTGAGGAAGCACTTTCCAATGAAATTGGCGAGCTGGCCTTTCACTGTTGATATCTGGTATTGTAAACACAAATTTTTCTCTGTCCTGTTCTGCAAGGGTAATAGTATAAAAGCAGTCTTGTAAATCAATAACGACTGTAGGCAGTCATGCAAAAGTCTGCATTTGCCAGACATTTTGAGAATGACAAAAATGGGCAAATGTTAGATGGTTCTATATGGTTGGCTTTCAATTGCTTCTCAATTAATTCATGGGTGCCCTGTAACTTCTCTCCCTTTAAAAACTACTGTTCTTCCCAAATAGGGTTTTGAGAGAGCCATGTCAGGGGTAGGGGAGGAATAACAGTGGTCACTATTAGAAAAAGATTTGCTTTTCACATAAGTCATCAAATTCTGCCCTCCCATGGAGATACTGACTGGTGTCTAAGGTGGCTGTAGCTAGCACTGACCAGTCCCATGGGCTCACATTGGAAGTTGTCTGCTATGGTTTCAATAAATGGCTAGCAGCTCAGTTTTCTCTAATGCTTTTTCTTATCTCTTTATAAGCATACATTTGATTTCCTTGTTGATCTTGCATTATCAGGCAGGCAAAGAGCTGCCCTTCTAATGCCACTTGCCTAAGACAGGGTCCCATAGCTGTAACGTATCCCTTCTCTTTTTTCCCATTTACTGGGGGAGGAGACTCAGGGAGAATTTCTGTCTCCTCTGTGGCACTTTTACTCAGTAATTGCTGGGCTGAGGGAGATGGAGAAGGCGGTAAGGTAGGTGACAGTTCCTCTTCCCTCTCCTTTTTAGGGTCTTCTCTGTATAGCAGGACCATAGCAGCCCTAACTAAGGCCCATAACATTAGAGATGTTACTGGGACCCATTGCCCTTGTGCATGATGTTGCTTAAGGTTTCTCCCCATTTGTTACCAGAGCTCTAAGTCTAGCAAGCCTTCTGCTGGGAACCATGGGCTTTGGGAAACAACAGCTTGCATTAGGTCCCTTAATTGAGCCTATGAAACTGAGGCTCCACTAGCTTTAAGCAGCTGTTTCAATACTTTTATAGACTGTTTCTGTTGTGCTGATAACTGTTGTCCCATCATGAAACCCTAGCCTAAACAATTCCCTCAAATTTGGAAATCCCAAGTGGGCACCAATGACTTACTGACTTATTGACTTACTGACTTATCAACTTACTGACTTACCAACTGCTCAGTCTCTTCACCTTCATTTTTGAGGGTTCCATCACAATCCGCAACCCATTACAGCATCCTTACACAGGGGCACCAACTGTCAAGTCCAACCAGCAGACTCGATTGAGTGACGGATGAAAGACATACACTGACACAGGCTTGCCAGAGTCAGCAGCAACCACAATAAGCCAATGATGCTTGCATTTATTTAGTACAGATTAAATAACAAAGGTCTCAAGTAAACACCATTAACATTGTTGACCCCCTGAGTAGAGAGCAGTTTTGCCCCCCAATGTTCAAAGGTCGGTCTTAGTAAACAAGCTATTTAGATAAACTCCTCTACATTTCCTTGTTATTTGGTTTTTGCTATTAGCTCAAGGTAAGAGGATTAGGCTGCCTTCAGCCATAACCTCCTCCCAAGGCTTTTGCAAAACCTCCTGGCCTTCCAAGAAGGTTTGCATCTATTTATAATTTCTCCCACCATTCTGACCGATCTCCTACAGAGTTTCAGATTTTTTTTCTTTGTCATTGCCTTTTAGCAATTTGGTTATGTTTTACCTTGGTATGATTTACTTTGTACTTATCTTGCTTGGGGTTTGTTGAACTTCTTAGGTCTGTGGATTTATACTTTTTATCAAATATGAGAACTTTTTCTGCCATTATTCCATCTGCCTCTTCCCTTTACAATTACACATCTGTTATACCTTTTGTTATTGTCCAATAAGTTACAGAGGCTCTGAACATGGTTTTCAGTCTTTTCCTCCAACTCTGCATTTTAGTTGGGATAGAGTCTATTGCTCTGTTTTCAAGTTCACTGATCTTTCTGCAGTGATCAATGCATTATTAGGCCCATCAGTGAATTTTTCATTTTATGTATTCTATTTGTCAGCTTTGGAATTTCCACTTCATTCTTTTTGATATGTATCATTTCCTTCCTTATTATGTTCATGTTACTATTTAAATAATTGAGCATACTTATAATAATGTTTTAATGTTATTTTCTGCTAGTTCTATTATTTCTTTAATATCTACATCTGTTTCTGTTTATTGATTCTTCTGCTTATGGGTCACACTTTCTTGCTTCTTCTCATAACTAGTAATTTTGTGGAGGCTGGGCATTGTTAACATTGTGCCGTTACATGGCTGTAAAGTGTTGTCTTCTAACGTAGGTAACTTTATACCCTCAAACAGAAAAGGGACATTAGAGAAAAAAACTAGTGAAATCCAGAGTCTGTAGTTTAGTTAATAATATTGTACAGTGTTAATTTCTTAGTTTGACAAATATACCACAGTCATGTTTGTTTATAATAAAGTAAGCTAGCTGCAGTTCATACAGGAATTCTCGAAATTTTTTGCAACTTCTCTGTAAATCTAAAATTATTCCTAAATCAAAAGGTTATTTTGTTCAATTTCTCATTTTTTCCTTCTATTTACCTTAAGGCATTATTTGTCTTCCCTTCCCTTTGCATTGTCTTCTAATTTAGTCTTCATTTCTAAAACAATTTTTTTCTGTGGTTTCAAATTCTTTTGTTCTACCATCACATTTCCAAGTTTTCTGATTCTAATTTACATCACTCTTAAATCTCTTGTTTGAAATAGAATGTTATATTTTGATTTTTTTTTTACTATGTCTCTCTGACATACACGTTTTTGTTGTCTATAGGTATAATACTGCTTATTCCTTTTCCTCATAGAATTTTTTTTCTTTCTTTTTTTTAATTGAGATAGAGTCTTACTCTGTCACTCACACTGGAGTGCAGCGGTGCAATCTTGGCTCACTGTAACCTCTGCCTCCCGAGTTCAAGCGATTTTGCCTCAGCCTCCCAAGTATCTGGGATTATAGGTGTGTGCCACTTCACCTGGCTAATTTTTGTATTTTTAGAAGAGATGAGGTTTCACCACGTTGGCCAAGCTAGTCTCAGGTGATCCACCCACCTCCGTCTCCCAAAGTGCTAGGATTACAGGCATGAGCCATCGTGCCTGGCCTCCTCATAGAATTTTTGACCTTGACACTTTTCTGTGGGTTATGTTGCTATGAGTTTCATTTTTCTTTTTTTCGAGAAAAGGGTCTCACTGTAGCCAGGCTGGAGTAGAGTATGTTGATTTCAGCTCACTGCAACCTCTTCCTCCTGGACTCAAGTGATCCTCCCACCTCAGACTCCCAAATAGCTGGAACTATAGACACACTCCTGGGATTTCATCATAAGAAAATAATTCAGCAATAACAAAAAGCCAAGTGCAAAAGGTATTTATGACAGCATCATCTGAGGCAACAGAAAAATGGAAACAGCTCACGTGTCCACCAATAAGGGACAGGCTGAGTAAATTTTGGTATGGAATATTCTGTAACCATAAAAATGATCACTATGAAGATTACATACCAAATGCTTGCTCCTCAAAACTACAGGCACACTCCTCGGCTAATTGTGTGTGTGTGTGTGTGTGTGTGTGTGTGTGTGTGTATCTTTTTTACCTGTAGAGACAAGGTTGCCCCAGCTGATCTCAAACTCCTGGGTTCAAGCAATCTGCCCACACTGGCCTCCCAAAGTGCCGGGATTACAGGTGTGAGTCACTACACCCAGACTTGGGTTTCATTTTTAAAATTTTGTTCAGCTAGCTTTCAAAATTTCACAGAGCTCCCTCTTCTGTTGTTTTCATGTAATGTCAAAAAATAACAATCTGCATTCTAAAATTAAAAAGTTTATTTTAAAAAGTTTTCTTTTGAGATTTCCTAGTTTTTTTCTTCTTCTCCACTTTTATCTAAACCTTCTTTCTTTAGTTTCTTCTGAGTTCCAGGATGGAACTTATTCAATTTCGATTCCCCTCCTAGAAGTTTCCTTAGTTGGGGGCCTGTCTTTAAATGGCATACCACTGGCAACTCAGTTTCAAGAGGTCATGTTCGAACAGTGCCCCAGTCTCTTCAGGCCTTACCTTAGCCCTTTGTTCTCACTCATTATTGAAGTGGACAAACTCCTTCCGGTTTTAGCTGCTGCTCTCAAATTGACACTCCATGCTTTTCACTAGGTCTGATGTTTTCTTGTAATTTCTCAGGTCCATTGGATGTCCTGCTGCTTCCCACTGCTTTCTCCCTCTCAGATGCCAATACTACATCTGTGGTTGTTGGCGACTGCATTTTGTCACCTAGCTTTATTATAAAAATTGTCCCCAGGTCTTTAGTTTTGTTAGCTAATTGCTCTGTTTTTTAATGTGGTGATTCTAGAAGATTCATAAACCATGCTCCTCTGCTCCTGCCATCTTCCCAGAATCCCAATACTATCTATCATTTTTTAAATTGGAGCAGGGTAGACACGTAAGCTGTTTCCATTTTTCTGCTGCCTCAGATGATGCTGTCATAAATACCTTTATACACTTGGCTTTTTGTTGTTGCTGAATTATTTTCTTATGATAAAATCCCAAGAGTAGGATTACTGGGTCAAGAGTAGGAACATCTCTCTCGATCTGGCAATCTATAATCTGAAAATGTGTTTTCAGAATTCTTTTTCTTTTTATAAGGGAAAGGTTGAGGTTCAGTTGTTGGTGGTAAGGATCACATGAGGGAAACAGGCCTGTTTCCCTGAGCCTGTTAGCCCCGGATCACTGCTAGTCTATCCTTTCTCCAGCCATCAGTCTTTCCTATTTATTTTATTCAATTTTCATCATTCATTTAACCAATCTTTATTAGGAGCTTACTATGTATCAGGCACTATGATTTCTCTCTGCCACACTGCAGTGAATTCCAGAAGTGAATCTAATACACAGAATGTAAAGAGACCCAATCCAGATGTGCCCTAGACTATCCTCTCTGAGGACTATGAAGGGTACTGAAGCTTGTCCTCACCAGGGTTCCTACACCCTTCCAACACGTCTGAGGTTGTTCATGGAACCCTAGAATCTCTCGCCTAGACAGATATGGTATTAGCAATCTATCCCATTCCATAGGCAGGCTTGGTCCCATGGTAGGGCAGGCCTGAGCAGGAAAGGGAGAGCCTAAGCAATCTCAACTGCACAGCTGATCCAGCTGCCCCGATATCATCTTGATACTCCTGTCCCCAAAACTGTTAAGCTAGAAGTAACTCCCAGGGTCTCCTAACCACAACCTGACAGCTATATTGATTGAGTCCATATACCTGACTTTCAGCCTCAGCTTCCCTCAGTCTGTCTTTTCAGTGCCCCCTCCCCCTCCCCACCAAAAACTGAGACTTGTCCTAAACCCAGGTCCTCTTAGGTTGGGTTCTGGTTATGGTTCTGAGTTCCTGCCATCCCTGGCTAGAATCCTTTTACATCAGGGCTGACCCTGCTCCACTGGTTGAGTCTGTGTGTTTGAAGTGGACAAACTCCTTCCAGTTTTAGCTGCTGCTCTCAAGCAGCAGACCAGCTGACTCGTGGGACTAGTCCATGACCAGCTGACTTGTGCAACTGACTAGTCCATGGTACTGAGAAGCGTATATAACTTGTATCCAAGCCTGCTAAGTTATTAGTAATAATCACAGGGTTCTAAAGGTGAGGATCCCAAGGGCTACAGAGTAAATGTACACAAATAGCAAGTTTGTATCATATTAGGCCTAGAGCTCAAGGTTTTTGCAATTTAGTCCCCTCCATAGGCAGACTTAGCCCCATACTAAGGTAAACTGCTTTCCTCTTAGTGTATGCCTAGAAATTTAGGAAAATATTCTAAAGCAGAAGCCCAATTACAAGGCCTGAGACCCACAGGGTGGGGGAGGAGAGAAGACCCCAGGATTTGAGAATAAAATAAGTTCTACTTTTTCAAACAGGGGCATGAATCAGGAAAGTCTTGAGCAGCAGAACAGATTTTATGGGGAGCCCTAGACCATCAGGCTGGATGTAGTTATCTTAAGATGCTTCTTACCTCTTAAGAATGTACCAGGAACCTGGATCAGGGCTAGGCTCATAGGTGAGAAGAGACAGGATAGAAAATTGAGGAAGGATATGGGGGTGAGGAACCAGGCTGGACCTGACACAGAGATGCTCAAGTAGCCCACATGTTAGTTGAAACCTCCCTGCCTCATGAGTCTTAGATAACAATTGGCTTAAAATACACAACCTCATGGCCTATGGAAGTCTACAGCTTTCTCTAAAATTTCTGTAAATACCTAGGACACATACATTGTCCTGTCCTGGTCTCTCAGGGATAATGTTCTTTGAGTAGTCTTTGCTCTGTACTACATCAATCAAAGCACAAATTTAGCTCTTTCAAAGAAAAAAAATCTGAATATACCATATATGAATTTAACAGACTGTGCTGAAAATGTAGGGAGGCGTGTCACGGAAAGGGAGTCTCCTCGTTCACTGTACCCTGGACAATCTAAAAGTCTTCATTCCTCATTGCACATTCTTGCGCTCAGCAGTCCTTACCAGCCACCCACTTAAGATGGTTTTCTCTATGAGCTTCAATATTACACCCACCCTCATCTCACTGCACCCACCCTCGCACACTCCTCTGGTTCTTCTGTCTTCCTTCTCTATTCTCTCTCCTTTGTCCTTTCTTCTACATCCAATCTCTCCAAAGACAGACATAAACTCCTTTCCTTATCTCATGCAGAGAGTCTCTAGGGGGAGGGAAGGAATTATACCTCTGTTGCTTCATTATTAAACTCTTTTTTTCAAGCAAAAACACTTTCTTCCCATCAAGAATTCTAGTGCCAGATGTTAAGGTAATCCAAAAAATCACTCAATACACATGTGTAAACAAAAAGTATGCAGAGTTATTCTGATGGGTAGTTCATGCCAGACCAAGCACTATGATAGTCCTATTCAAATGGACTAATAAGAATGTTCAGAGCATCTTGTCTCATTTAGGAGTATGCCCTTGATCATAACTCGGCTGAATCCCAGAACTGAACCTGGGAAAACTTGATTTGTCTTGTGCCCTTTGAAAGTATTTTACAAACTGCTGCTAAAGGAGCAGTTTGTAAAATACTTTCAAAGGGCACAAGATGGGGTACTGCTTTTATCAGATAAGACAAAAAGGAAGTGGTATCTATGGTAACCAGAAAGTTTCAAGGTTTTTCAGACCTGTGTGGACTCTTAAGGTATTTTCAGCTTGCAAACTTTGAGCTGAACTGTGATATCAATCCAGTTGCAAAAATTGGCATGGGCAAAAATGCAATGGTCATTTCATGTGGTCAAATCAGGTGACCAGCTAAACAATGAAACTTCAAAGTATGTGGCTTGTTCCAGTTGCTACCTAATGGTGTAAAACAACAACCAGTTTATTATTCTCAAGGATTATATGGGTCAGGAATTTGGGAAGGACATGACAAGGACAGCTTGTATTTGCTCCACAACATCTAGAGTCTTAGCTGGAAAGTTCTCAAGGCTGAGGGTTACTGAATAGCTGGGAGCTGGAATTATCTGACTCTTTCGCTCTTGGTGTTTGATGTCAGTATGTCTATTTATGACCTCCTCATCTGGGCTTCCTCAGAATGTGCTGGTTAAGTTCTGTGGTAAGAAGCCTCTAAAATGGTCTCCAATGATTTCCACCTGCTGGTATTCACAGCCTTGTGTAATCTCACCCCCTTGATTAACTTGCTTCTAACCCACAGAATATGGCAACATTGAAGAAATATTTCTGCTATGACTAGGTCACAAAATAATCTCTCTCTCTCTCTCTCTCTCCCTCTTCTATCCCTCCCTCCCACCCTCTCTATCTCTCTTCCTCCCTCCCTTCCTCCCTCTCTCTCACTTTGATGAAGGAAACTGTCACATTGAAGAAGCCCACATGGTAAGGAATTGAGTGTTACCCTGGCCAATAGCTATACAAAACTAATGGTCTTCAGTCCAACAACCCCCAAAGAAGTGAATCCCGCCAAGAAACACACACAAAAAAAACACATAAGTGATTTTGGAAGTAGATTCTTCCCCATTCAAACCTTCAGATGAGACCCCAGCCCTGACCAAAACCTTGATTATTATAGGCTTGTGAAAGATCCTGAAGCAGAAGACACAGTTAAACCATGGTTGAATTACTAACTCAGAAACACTGTGGGATGGATAATAAACGTGTATTGTCTTAAACTGCTGAGTTTGGGGATGATTTGTTACATAGCAATAGATATCTACTACAGGTTCCAAGAGCAAGTATCTCACAAGAACCAGGCAGAAACCATAGCTTTTATGACCTGGGCTCAGAAATTACATAGCATCACTTCTCCCAAATTCACAGGCCTGCACAGATTCAAGCAGATGGAATATAGACCCCATCTCTCACAAGGAGGAGTGTACAAGTGTCAACGTGTTATCATAGGAAGAACATGGGGGAGGAGAGATGCTGCTGTGGCCATCTTTGGAGAACACAATCTGCCCTGTGGCTCTTTGGCCTTGACCCACAGCATGGCCTGATCTGCTCATGTGAAAATTTCAAGAAAGATTTATGTTGTTTTGCTATTTTGAAATTGAGGTTTTGTTTGTCTTCCTCCTGACATGTCTCCTCGTGCTTTTAAGAAATTCTCAAGCAATTTATCAGCATGTCACAAGATTAATGGGAGTTTCCCCTCCTGCAACCAGGGAGCCCTCAGAACCATAATTTCCAAGAATGTGAATGACTATCTGAAGAACAAGATCCTCTCCACTTAAGAGTGACTCCTAATAAGTTACAACATTGCTCTGGCTACATGTTCTGAAACATTCCTGTATTGCCCCACACTCCATGCCAGTTGAGGAGAAAGAAGACAGTGAATGAGGAGAATGTGGTTGGGGAACCTAATGAACACTCCGGCTGGGCAGACTCCAGTGGTATTTCCAGTACGCCATAAACTCACAGAACTTCTGAACACAAAGGAATCTCAAAGATCAATCGATTCAATTTATACTGGAAATGATAGCAGCTACATTTAGTGAGACCTGACTATAGCAGTATGCCCTTTATAGCTGAATGAAGTAGACATTAGTGTCTAATGTAACTCAGGTATGTCAGACTTCACCAGTTTGTAAACCCATGCTTCTATTTAATGCACCATTATTGCAGCTTGAGCCTCATCCTACTTGATTTCATGAAATCCAGGATTTTATTCAGTTCCACTGGGGAGCTCTTACATGGTCCACCCACTTCCGCTGTACTTTCCATCTCTGACAACTGCCTGGCCCCACATGGGGGACTCCTGTGTCTGAACACCTGCTTCCTTCGGGATACAACTTTCCTAAGCACACTGTTGTGCCCCAGCATGGGCTGTAGAGACCCCTCCACCATTTCGCTATTGTGATAATGCAGACTAGGCTGAAACTTCTAACAAGGCATTACCAAAGACTTGGAGAGAAAACACAATTACAACAGAGAGAAACTTGAAACTCAGTACCTTTGCTCAGATTCCCCAGTCTCTGGGTTTGACTTCTACATTGCTCTCTGCTGCTGCCATGGAGGAAGAGCCAGCCTGCCTCCCCACAGTGGGAATATACTCCATTCTACAAATCCCTGAGGTTCAAATAAAGGAGGCAGTTATTCCCCCCACACTTTAACCTAAGCCCCACGTCTTTCGTCTTTATTTCCTGCCTTAGGATTGATTGTGTTCCAGGAGGCCTGAAAACGTGTCTATTTCATGGAAAACTCCAACTTCTAAACAGTAACAGAATAAGCATTCTAACCATAGAACACCGTGTGTGATAATAACAGCCTGGTCAATGCTGAGTCTTATAAAGCCCAGTTAAATTCTTTTCCTCATTCTATCCTCTAGCATGAGTCTGTGATCATGGTTTTACAGTCATCTAGCCATCTTTAGTGTTTCAGCTCTTGAGTTTCTATGATTGTTTAGTTGAAAAATGGCTTATTCAGCCTAGCATGGTGGCTCACACCTGTAATCCCAGCACTTTGGGAGGCCAACGGGGGGCCAACTGCTTGAGCTCAGGAGTTCAAGACCAGCCTGGGCAACATGGCAAAACCTCATCTCTACAAAAAATACAAAAATTAGCTGGGCACAGTGCCCTGTAGTCCCAGCTACTTAGGAAGCTGAGGTAAGAGGATCGCTTGAGCCCAGGAGGTTGAGGCTGCAGTAAGCAGAGATCATGCCACTGCACTCCAGCCAGGGCAACACAGCAAGACTCTGTCTCAAAAAAAAAAAAAGAAAGAAAGAAAAGAAAAAGAAAAATGGCTTATCCATTAGAAAATTTTTCAGAGCAAGCAATAATAAAGTGGCAAATGGTAGTATAAATACATAGGGAATTTTAGGCTGGGCATGGTGGCTCTCACCTATAATCCCAGCACTTTGGAAGGCTGAGGTGGGAGGATCAGTTGAGCCCAGGAGTTCGAGACCACCCTGGGCAACACAGTGAGACTCCATCTCTACAAAAAATAAAAATAATTAGCCAGGCATGGTAGCACATAACTATACTCCTAGCTACTCAGGAGACTCAGGTGGGGGGATTGTGGGAAGGGAGGGGAGGGGAAAGGAGAGGAAGGGAAGGGAGGGGAGAGGAAGGGAGAGGAAGGGAAAGGAGGGGAAGGGAGGGGAGGGGAGGGGAGGAGATTAATTTGGCCTAATATAATGACATTTTACACAATTTTGCCAAACATTTTAGTTCTTAGAGTCATAGTAGCAGACTGTGAGGTAAGATTGTTTTCTCTATATTTGCATAAGGCCTCTAAGCAGCATTTTCTGAGACATTTCCTCTTTTTAGAGACACAAAAATCTGTACAGATTATAAATGACAGTTCTTTTTCAGCCTCTATTTCTCAAGTGATCCAAAAATATTTGGGTCTAATCTCAGCCAAGTTCACCTTGTTATATCCACTTATGAACAGAGGAAGCTGAGGTTGTATAAAATCCAATATGCCTGAATTACACAATTAGAAAATGGGTCTGGGCATGGTGGCTCACACCTATAATCCCAGCATTTTGAGAGGCCAAAGAGGGAGAATCACTTGAACCCAGGAGTTCGAGATCAGCTTGGGTACCACGGGGAGACCTCGTCTCTATAAACTATCATAATAATAATTTTTTTAAATTAAACAATAGAAAATGGGAAAGCTGATATTCAGAATACCAGCTGCCCTAGACGCTCTGACCCTTGCAACTATACCAGATCACACTTGATTTAAAAGGAAATGTTACGTATCACAAAAACATGCTTTGTGAAGACCAGCCAAGCATGCAACAAATCAGTTCCATTCAGTTTGGGATTATGAGCAAGACAAACAATAGAGCAGGCTTCAAAATAAACTTCCGTTTCCAGGATGAGAAGGAAACATAGGGACATAAGCTCTTAGGAGACACCTGCAGCGAGCAGGGGCCCGTGCCAGAGAAAGGGTATAAAGTGGAGCCTGAAAAGAGGGGACTCCGAGGAGGACACCACGTTCATTCTTCCATCCCACAAACTTTCACCAAGTGCGTCCTTTGTGCCCAGCTTTGTGCTTGGCTTTGTGCTACGAGGCAGGCACATGCTGATGAATCAGTGCGAGGCGCCTGCCCCCTTGGGCCTCACAGTCTGGTAGAACGGACAAACAAGTAAACATAGAACTTGCATTCCTCTGATTCAAGTGAAAAGGACATCCTGATTAAAATATCTGTGGAAGCTCTGAGAATATTTGTGCCCAATCACAGTGAGGGCCAGGACTGATCGTCATTTCCTTTGTTTAACCAACTCTCTTACACCTGGGGTAGAATCCCTGGGACCAGCCATCCCTTCAGATCTCTGGAGCAGCTCATCTTCCTCGTAATCATTTTATCCTGGGATGTTTCAGCCTTTGAGGTACAATGTGTGACTAAGGCCACTGTCAACAGGCAATGACACAAAGCATCTGTCTTCTGGCAAAGACCAGCTGAGCAAATGCTTAACTCAGAAGGCTGTTACAGTTTCTGTGAAAACAAATTACATCAGCGCTTAACCCAGGAGTCTCCTAACCAGGCTAAAGAGTGTTTTCTTTTGTGAGTGTGTGCTCCTACCTCACGCAGCATGAAGGAACTCTGCATAGGGTGATGCCATCAAGAAGACTTCTTGCAAAATTGGCTTAGCAGGGAGGCAGATATTCTGAGACTTCTCGGCATGCAAAGAACCCTGTTTTGTGGGAAAGGACACACGGGAGGTCAGCCAGGGTCATGGACTCCCAAGGAAATAGACATTTACTGATTGGCTTCTGTGGGCCAGGTGCTGGGTGGAGATTCCACTTACCTTATCTCATTTAATTATACCCCACGTATGTTTAGCCCCATGGCATTACTCTGGACCTGCCTTAAGGCCAGCACTTCACAAAGATACCTTTAAAGCAATAGTGAATAAAGCAGATTCTACCACTAACTCCATGGGGACATAGAAGGGACATTTATATTCCAGACCACAGGTAAATCTTAATCTTCAATAGATCTATTGTACAACACGGTGACTGTAGTTAATAACAATGTCTTGCATTCTGGAATATTGCTAAGAGAGTAGATTTCAAGTGTTATTACCACAAAAAAATAAGTACACGAGGTAATGCATATGTCAGTTAGCTCAATTTAGCCACTCCACAATGTATACCTATTTCAAAAATCATGTTGTACACAATAAATACATACAATTTTGTCAATTAAATACATACATAAATTTGTAAAAAAAAAAAAAAAAAACTCTCAGTTTAATGCCTCCGTTGTCTGCTCTTCTTTCCCTTTCCATTTTCTCTAACTTGCCTGCGATAGTTTCTTCTCTTTCTCTCTCCCTCCCCACTTCTCTCTGCCTCCCCATTTACACAGCTTCTTTGAAATCCCCTCCACATCTTCCCCTGTCACTTGCCTAACCCCACACACAAAAGCCTAATAATAGCCAAAAGAAAAGAATATCCAATTACCGCTTAAGCAAGATCCTTGTGAGCCTCAGTTTGTCTCATTCATTCATTTAACAAATAGTTGTCAAGTGCCCAGCACTGTTTTGGGTGCAGGAGATTATCAGTGAACATGATAGACAAAAATATCTGCCCTCATGTAGCTTCCATAATCCTTATAGCAATCCACTTTTACATATAAGAAAACAGAGGTTCAGACTCAATTTATCCCACAGAGTCAGACACTTGGGGTGCAGGGGCAAATTCCAGCCCAGAAAAAGCATCTGGCAGGACCCAATGAGGGCTTCAGGGGCCCAGTCAGCACTCTGGGGTCTGGTGGTGAGACTGGGTGCCTAGAGCCTGGAGAACGAGGGGAAGGGACTCAAGTGTCATATTACAAGGATAGCCCTTGGAAACAAATACATCGGGTTCAAGTTCAAGCTCAGCTACTTACTTGGACTAGTCAAGTTACTTAATTCTGTCTAAGTCTTAGTTTTCTTATCTAGAAAATGGGACAAAAATTAAACTTACCTTACAGACTGTGATTACAGCCGGGTGCGGTGGCTCACGTCTGTAATCCCAGCACTTTGGGAGGCCGAGGCGGGTGGATCACAAGGTCAGGAGATAGAGACCATTCTGGCCAACATGGTGAAACCCCGTCTCTACTAAAAGTACAAAAAATTAGCCGGGCGTGGTGGTGCGCGCCTGCAGTTCCAGCTACTCGGGAGGCTGAGGCAGGAGAATTGCTTGAAACCGGAAAACGGAAGTTGCGGTGAGCCGGGATCGCGCCACTGCACTCCAGCCTGGTGATAGCGCAAGACTCTGTCTCAAAAAAAAAAGACTGTCATTATATTTATACACACTGTGTATATATACGCAGACACAATCATTAAATTCTCAGAACCTTATGTTGTGCTAAACATCATATATGTATAAGTAGTCGAACCCAGAGTAAATGCTGTAAATATTAGTTGCTAATTATTTATTTACATTTGTAATTATTATTAGGTATAAAAATGGGTCTACTTAGTAAAGAACCCCATAATTTGTCAGCCCAGCTCCCTTGTTTTTCTGGGAACAGACTTTCTCCCAATCACCTCCCCATCCATCCCTAACCTCCTGATTAACCAACTCTATCCAAGAGGTTTCCATGGAAGTCACATTTTGGTACGATATGACCTCTCCCCCAAGCACTTGAACCAAGCTTGACGTATCGGAGTCCTTTCCCAGGAAGCTTGCCACTGGAATAGGAAAGAAGTCAGTCTCTAGGTAACTAAATTTGTTACTACTAGCAGCCATGTTTTCAGCCACATAAACTGAGGAGCAGAAATCAGTCTGCGATAAGAGCAAAGAATGAAATTGGTGTGCAGACAGAAGTGGAGACAGGATACGGGGAGCTGTACCAGCTTTTGAGGGCTGGTTCCACTTCACTGAGTTCCAGGAGACAATTCTGTAAGTAAATACCTCATTTTTCTCAAGCTGGTTTGATTCAAGCTGTTATGCCTTGCCATTAATGAGTCTTAATTAACTACAGGTCTAATCCAGCAGACTTAGCCTTGATATATGGGTCATACCAGCCTCTAAGAGAACTTCTCTGAAGAGAAATTCAATTTCTCCTTAATAGTCAGATCAGTTATCCCAAGCCAGTTTAGTAGCCCTCTACCTTTCCTGTTGATTCACGGGCATCATGAGCCCAATGTGACCAAGTGGTCATCTTCACTACAATTGCTGTGCTCCCTGGAGGAAATATTCTTCCCCTGAAAAACGAAACTTCTAAACCAGCAGAGCCTAAAGTTCTAGAAATAGGAAGATAAAATTTCATAGTGGATGACTAAATGTAATAAGAAGAAGAATTCTCTCATTTCCACTCCTTGATTCCTGAACCCGGAAAAAAAAATGGCTATGGGAGAAATAGCAACATACGTTGGTCACTAATTTAGGACATATGCTACATCCTGGAGGACACTGCCCCAGCTCTACAAGGTGTTTGCACCCAGCTGGCACTGTAACTATGTCTTCAAAAGGTCATTCTACCACTTTGTCAGGCCAGCTGCTCCAAGGTTATGGGGAATTTTGCAAGACTAGTGAATTCCATGAGCATGAGCCCATTGCCACACTTCATTTGCTGTGAGTTCCCTGGTCAAAACCAATGCTCTGTGAAATACCATGTGAATAACACATTGTGCAAATCCCTGGATGGTGGTTTTGTTAGAAGCATTATGAGCAGGAAAGACAAATCTTTATCCAGAATAAGTGTCTATTCATTCCAGTGAGAATAAAGTTCTGTCCCTTCCACGATGAAAGTGATCCTTTATAATCAACTTTTCGCCAGGTGGCTAACTGGTATTCCCAGGGAACGGTGCCATAAGAAATGCTATTTGAGCTCTGCTTTTGGCAGGTTGGACACTCAGCAGTGGTGATTCAAAGTCCATGTTGCTGAGCCCCTGAATAGCCCTGTGGACCATTTTATGTGACTTCCATGGAACAAAAAAGGGGCTGGGCATTGTGGCACATGCCTGTAATCCCAGCACTTTGGGAGGCTGAGGCACGCGGGTCACGAGGTCAGGAGATCAAGACCAACCTGGTCAACATGGTGAAACCCCATCTCCACTAAAAATACAAAAATTAGCTGGGTGTGGTGACGCGTGCCTGTAATTCCAGCTACTTGGGAGGCTGAGGCAGGAGAATTGCTTGAACCCTGGAAGCAGAGATTGCAGTAAGCCCAGATCACGCCACTACACTCCAGCCTGGCAACAGAGTGAGATTTTGTATCCAAAAAAAAGGGGGCGGGGGTCCTGGGGAAAGAAGGTAATAAATGACAAAACCAGTAATCTCATCTACCTACTTATTAAGATCTTGTTCTGATAAGATTACTGTTTAGTGAGCATTCAGATGGGATATAATATCTTCCCATTCTGTCCAAATTCATGAAGTCTTCAGCTACAAACCTCTTTCTCAGCTCTCCCTGTCACCAGTTTTTCAATCATGATCCTTCTAAGGTTTGACCATCCAGCCAAACCATTAGCCACTGCCCTGAGTCAATATAGATTCATACTGTCCACTTCACCCCTATTTATGTGCCAATGTCAACTTATCTTAGATATCAATATGATTTTCAACTTAAAATGAAACAAAAATATGATGATGCTTATTCAAAGATAATGTCTCTTCAACAGAACCTACCTTCAAATAACTGAAACTTAAGGCAGGAGTTCAAAGAAGAGGACTTTACTACAAAAGAATTGAGAGTTTCCATATGTTGAAGCCCAGAAACATCATTTTCAACATCCTCTGTGTTTCACAGTTAAATAATCGTAGACAAAAAGTTGTATACAAGGTTTAAAACATCTAAAGGGGAAAATCAAGCTGTATCAATGAAAAATTTTTTGAAATTTCAGACTACAAAAGGCTGGCTGGAAGTTATAGTTTGGATGCTAAAATATTGACCTTTTCCAGGTGTTCTGGTGGTTTATGGAGATAGAAAACTTGAAGACAGCACTGTCCTGGTTTTTCTAAGTATACAGCAATGTCACTTCTTTGGCCTCTGGAAGGATTTTTGTAATAGAAAACTAATATGCATTTGTAGATGCAGAGAGGAAATTTTGAAGAGGTACAGCATTCTGAGGATTGTGATTCTGCTAGGGGTGGGAGTAGAGACGGAGCTGGTTGGAAAGCGGAGAACTTATATGCTTCAAATTTTTGAATACAGCTTCAAAACATGTATTTTGTTTTTGTTTTGTTTTTGTTTTTTTTGAGACGGAGTCTTGCTCTACCGCCTTGACTGGAGTGCAGTGGTGCGATCTCAGCTCACTGCAACCTCTGCCCCGCCCCCGGGTTCAAGTGATTCTCCTGCCTCAGCTTCCTGAGTAGCTGGAGCTACAGGCATGCACCACCAGGCCCGGTTAATTTTTTTTTTTTTTTTTTTTTGAAACAGAGTCTCACTCTGTTGCCCAGACTGGAGTGCAGTGGCACGATCTTGGCTCACTGCAACCTCTGCCGCCTGGGTTCAAGCAATTCTGCTTCAGCCTCCCAAGTAGCTGGGATTATAGACGCCTGCCACCGTGCCCAGCTAACTTTTGTATTTTTAGTAGAGATGGAGTCTCACCATCTTGATCAGGCTGGTCTTGAACTCCTGGCCTCATGATCCACCCACCTTGGCCTCCCAAAGTGCTGGGATTACAGGTGTAAACCACCACACCCAGCGTTAATTTTTTGTATTTTTAGTATAGACAGGGTTTCACCATATTGGTCAGGCTGGTCTTGAACTCCTGACCTCGTGATCCATCCGCCTTGGCCTCCCAAAGTGCTGGGACTACGGGGGTGAGCCACCACGCCCAGCCAAAATACATATTAATTACAAATGTATCCAGCTAGGAATAACAAAAAACAATAACAACCAAAAAAAGTGGTTTAAACCACTGGTCCTTAATCTGGGCTACACATTGGAATCTGCTGGAGAGTGTTTTAAATTATTGAGGCTAGGGCTGAGCGCAGTGGCTCACACCTGTAATCTCAGCACTTTGGGATGCTAACGTGGCACAATCGTTTGAGGCCAGGAGCTCAAGACTGTAATGAGCTATGGTTGCACCACTGCCCTCTGGCCTGGGAGACAGCATGAAATCCTGTCTCTAATTATTGAGGCTTAGGTCCTACCACCAAAAATTACTATTCAGTTGGTGGTATATAGGGAGAGCATAACACTGGGAAAATTTAATACTCCACAGGTGATTTTAATGGGTAGCTAAGTTTGAGAGCCACTTTACTAACTAGTTCAAAAAAGTAAAGGGTTAGCCAGGTGTGGTGACACACACCTGTGGTCCCAGCTACTCAGGAGGCTGAGGAGGGAGGATCGCTTGAACCCAGGAAGTTGAGGCTGCAGTGAGCCATGATTGCACCACTGCACTCCCACCTGGGTAACAGAGCAAGACCCTGACTCAAAAAAACAAAACAAAACAAAAAGTAAAGGCGTTTTTTAAACATAACACAAAATCCAGAAGTGGGTGGGCCAAAACCAGCATAGTTGCTAAAGGTTGTCCTCAAGGAATCAGGATCTTTCCACCCTTCTGTTCCACCACACTTAACTCTCAGCTTTCATTCTCTTGGTAACAGAATGGCTGCTGCTACCACATTGGAGCTAAAGCTCCAGGCAGGGAGAGGGCAGAAGGGCAAAAATACTCCTCCTCACAAGTCTTTGCCTTTCTATTCAGAAATGGAAGGCCACCTCAGGGACATCTGCTTACTCACCAAATTATATTACTCAGCTGTCTTAGATTGTGATAAAGTCTGAGAATTTATGTATGTTGTTTGCAGCCTCTATAATAGAAAAAGTCGACAGAGAAGGCAGTTGGGATGATTATTGAGTGAGCCAGTCCACAGCATCTGCCAACCATGAATGTACTACTTTTGCAATTTTTTTAAATGTAAATATAGGCTGGATGCAGTGGCTCACGTCTATAATCTCAGCACTTTGGGAGGCCAAGGTAAGTGGATTGCTTGAGCCCAGGACTTTGAAACCAGCCTGGGCAACATAGTAAGACCCCATTTCTACAAAAAAAATAACTAGCTGGGTGTGGTGGTGCACACCTGTAGTTTCAGCTACACAGGAAGCTGAGGTGGGAGGATCACTTAAGCTTAGGAGGGGGAAGTTGCCGTGAGCCAAAACAATACCAGCACCATTGCACTCCAGCCTGGGTGACAGAGTGAGACCCTATCTCAAAAAAAAAAAAAAAAAAAAAAAAAAAAAAATGTATTGACATAATGAATATATGGAAACTGCCCAAGCATGGTGGCACATACCAGTAATCCCATTACTTTGGGAGGCTGAGGCCGGATTGCTTTAGCCC